>JAZKJV010005954.1:0-43252 GCA_037367405.1 Ottelia alismoides | reverse complement strand
TGATCAAGAGGCCGATCGCCACCCCGGCCGCCGCGCCGCTAAAGCCGATCAGGATCCCTTACCCGCATGAAGATGCGCGCGCTGCGGCTCGGGGAGAGGCCCATCGCCTTTAAGATGCTCATCTCCTTCTTCTTCTCGCTCATCATCATCATGAGCGTGCTCATGATATTGAAGGCGGCCACCAGGATGATGGCCGTGAGGATCACGAAGATCACGGCCTTTTGCACCTTCACGGCGTAGAGAAGATTGCGATTGAGCTCGGTCCAATCGCGCGCGCGGTAGGGGTAGCCCAATTCCTTCTGGATTACGGCGGCGAGGATGGCGGAGTGGCTGGGATCGCGCGTTTTGATCTTGATGGCGCTCACGGCGCTCTCGGGCACGCGAAAAAAATCGCGGGCTTCGTCGGCGTGCACGAGGCTGTATTTGGAATCGTATTCGTACATGCCGGTGCTTACGATGCCGGTGATGCGGAATTTTCGCGTGCGGGGCTGCAGGCTGTCTTTTTCGAAGAAGGGGGAGATCATGGTTACTTCGTCGCCGAGCTTGGCGCCGAGGGCTTCCGCGAGGTTTCCCCCTACGCAGAGGCTGGGGAGTTGGCCATTGGCCACGAGGGCGGGCAGCTCTCCCTGAGCGAGGTGCTTATCGAGCTCCGTAGTGGCGCGGGGCGGTATCGGGCTCGATGCCCTCCACCACGCTGCCCACCACGCGGGGGCCCTTGGCGAGCATCACTTCGGAAAAGATATAGGGGCCGAGGGCCTCGATTCCGTCGGGCGAAATAGTGCGCAGGCGATCCTCCATCTGCACTTCATTGGGGATGAGTTGCTTAGTGGAATACACCACGATGTGGGAATGGGTGCCGGTGATGATCGAGCGGAGCTGGGTTTCAAAGCCCTCCATCACCCCCATCACTACCGTAAGGGCGGCCACGCCCAGGCACACGCCAAAGAGCGAAACGAGAGCGATGAATGAGAGGAAGGCGTTCCGCTTCTTTCCCGTGAGAAATCGGCGGGCCACCGTGGAAACCAGGGAGGGCATGGGAAAAAGGTAGCATAGATAAACCCTTGGGATCCCTAGCTTTAATTGTTGACTAAATTAATGCGATTGGTTATTGTCCCCGTCCAAACTTCATCCCCTGGAGACATAAATGAAAAAAGCCATTCTTTTCAGCGCCTTAATCCTCGCCTCGCTTCCCGCCGCCCAGGCTGGCTGCGTTGGCGGCCAACTCGACCGCGTTTCTCGCGAGTTTAACGAATACAACGGCATCTACAGCGTAACCCCCACGCAAATCCGCAACGCAAAAGCCGCCACCGAAGCCAAGGTGCTCGCCCACCTTCGCGTTGCCTGCCTCGACCGCCAGCCCCTCGGCCTCTCGGAAAACGAGCTCGACGATCTCGCCCGCTCGATCACGAATCGCTTCTGGGAAAAGTCGAACGTAGACGAAAACGACATCGAAGATTACGTGCGCAAGCAACTCCGCTAGCGCTTTTGGCAGAAGCCGCGCCCGCAAGGCGCGGCTTTTCTATTTCGATTCAGGCCGCATGTGCGGGAACAGAATCACGTCGCGAATGCTCGCCTGATCCGTAAGCAGCATCACGAGGCGATCGATCCCGATCCCCTCCCCTGCGGCGGGGCGGCATGCCGTATTCCAGCGCGCGGAGAAAATCCTCGTCCACTTCACAGGCCTCGAGATCGCCGGCCGCTTTGTTGGCCGCTTGAGATTCAAAACGCTCGCGTTGGTCGATTGGATCGTTGAGTTCGGAGAAGCCGTTGCCGATTTCCCGCCCGAACACGAAGAACTCGAAGCGATCGGTTACCTGCGGATTCTGCTCATTGCGGCGCGCGAGGAAAGAAACCTCGGCCGGGTACTGCGTGATGAAGGTGGGCTGAATGAGCTTCTTTTCTACGGTAAAATCAAAGAGCCGCATGAGGTAAGAGCCCCAGCCCCAGTGCTTGGGCCAGGCCTTGGGCTCATCCCCCGCGTGCTGGAGCGCGCGTTTCATCGTAGGGAGATCTTCCAAGGCCGCATCGGTAAGAAATTCCGCGGGGAGGCCGCTGAGCTTCTGGATCGATTCCTTCACGGTGAGGCGCGGCCAGGGCGATTGGAACGAAATCTCCGTTCCTTGGTACATCGTGGTGGGTTTACCGTGGAGGTGCTGGCAGAGGCCGCGGAGCATCTCCTCGGTGATGTCCATGAGGTGCTCGTAGTGGCGTAGGCCCAGTAGAACTCGAGCATCGTGAATTCGGGATTGTGGCGAATCGAGATGCCTTCGTTGCGGAAGTTGCGGTTGATCTCGAAAACTTTTTCCATTCCGCCCACGAGCAACCGCTTCAAGTAGAGCTCAGGCGCGATGCGAAGGAAAAGCGGCATATCGAGCGCGTTGTGGTGGGTAGCGAAGGGGCGAGCCGCTGCTCCCCCCGCAATTGGGTGCATCATGGGTGTTTCCACCTCGAAAAAAGCCGCGGGTGGAGAGAAAATCACGGATATACTGCACGATCTTCGAGCGCATCATGAATACGGCGCGCACGTCGTCGTTCATGGTGAGGTCCACGTAGCGCATGCGGTACTTTTGTTCCACGTCGGTTAGGCCGTGGAACTTTTCGGGGAGGGGCTTGATGGCCTTGGTAAGCAGCTCAATGCGGCTTGCGTGCACAGAGAGCTCGTTGGTTTTCGTGCGGAAGAGGTGGCCCTCCACGTACACGATGTCGCCCACGTCGAAGGTTTTGAACACACCGAAGTTTTCGTCGCCGATGTCTTGGATGGCCACATAGCTCTGCAAGGTGCCGGTGCGGTCCTTGAGCTGCACGAAGGCGGCCTTGCCGAAGTGGCGGAAGGCCATAATGCGGCCGGCGTAAGAAACTTGCGGCTTCTCGCTCTCGAGCGCCTCGCGCGCGGCTTCGCCCCATTTCGCGCGAATCTCGCCTACGGAGTTCTTAGGCGAGAGGCCATTACGGTAGGGATTGAGGCCTTTGCCTCGATAGAGATTCAGCTTCTCGCGGCGGGTTTTTTCTTCGTCGGAAAGATTTAGTGTCATGTCAGCCATATTTTTTCGCTCTCTGCTCAGTCCTTTTCGCCAGCTCTTCGTTGCTCATCCTCAACGCAGTCCAAGGCGCTTCTTCTTCGCGCCTCGATCTGGCGAAACATCCACGCCGGACCAACCTGAAAAAATATGGCTGGCATGACACTGGCTCATAGGCCACCAATTGTACTCGAGCTTAGGCTTGAATGCCAGGCGGCGGCGCGGGCCGCTCGGCCACCCGCTCGGCATCGAGCTCGCGGAGGTACTTGTAGGTGTAGATGCCGGTTGCGTGCTGATCGCTCCAAACCAGGTTCACTCCGTAGCGGCCCACGGGGAGCGCTTTCTCGAGCGCGATATCGGTGGGGATTTGGTTCTCGGTGATCTTGCGCACGCCCGAGAACTCGTCCACGCAAACGGCGCAGGGGCAGGCAAAACGCAACTTGCGGGCATCGTAGGTATACTTTTGGCCATCGCTCCAGTAGATGGCCAAGCGGTGAGCGCCGCCCTCGAGCGAGGACGGGAGGGGCTCTACGGCCAAGGGCACCACGTCTTGGGGGCCGCTGAGGCGGTGGCCTCGAGCGTGGCCACGAGGCGGGCGGCCGCTTGCATATAGGCTTTCGCGGAGGCCGATTGCGGAGCGCGGAGCACGATCGGCTCGCCTTCATCGGAGGCGCGCACAAGGTCGGCGTCGAGCGGAATCTGGCCGAGCACGGCCACGCCGTCTTCCTTGGCGAGGCGGTTGGCGCCGCCCTCTCCAAAGATCGAGGTAACCGCGCCGCAATCGCCGCAGGCAAAGCCGCTCATCGTTTCGATGAGGCCGAGGACCGGCACGCCCACGTGGCGGAAACATGAGCAAGCCCTTGCGGGCGATATCTACGGCCACGCGCTGGGGAGTAGTTACCACGATGGCGCCCGAGATATTGCTCTGCTGGGAGAGCGTGAGCTGGATATCGCCCGTGCCGGGAGGAAGATCGATGATGAGGAAATCGAGCTCGCCCCATTTCACGCCGGTGAGGAACTGGTTGATCATCTTCGTGGCCATGGGCGCGCGCCAAACGGTGGGCTGATCGCGCGGGATGAGGAGGCCGAGCGAGATCACTTTGGTGCCGTCAACATCGAAGGGAACGATCTGGCCCTCATCCATCGCCGGAGATTCCTGCACTTCGGGCAAGTATTTGCCAAGCATGGTGGGCACCGAGGGGCCGTAGATGTCGGCGTCGAGGAGGCCCGTTTTGTAGCCGAGCTTTTTGAGGGCGATGGCGAGGTTCACCGCGCTCGTGCTTTTGCCAACGCCCCCTTTGCCCGAGCCCACCACGATCACGTGGTTCACGCCGGGAACGGCCTGCTGGCCATGCACCACGCGGGGCTTGGGTTTCTGAAAGAGGTTGGGCATCACGGCGCTCACGCCCGGTACGGTTTTCACGGCGTTCACACAGGCAGCGCGGAGGGCGTCGGTGTGGGAGGCGGCGTGGGAGGGCACGTATACGTCGAAGCTCACCTTGCCGGCCTGCACGCGCACGTTGGCCACGAGGCCGAGGCTCACGAGATCGCGGCCGGTGCCAGGATCCGTAACCTTACGGAGAGAATCGAGAACGGCGGCGCTGGTAACGGGCTGGGAGTGGGCCATGGAATTTCCTCTAGAGATGTGTGCCCAGGGTTTAGCAAATTTCCGGCAAGCGCACAAATTTACTCGCCGCATAAGTCGGGAAACTTGCAAAACCCGGCGGGAGAAGGAATCGTGGAAGCCCATGAAATTTTTTGGCCTCGGGCCCTTATTCCTGCTTTTGAGCACGCCGGCGCAGGCCGCGGCGCCCGCGCTCGACAATCTGGCGGGAACCTTCCACGATCTCGATAGCTTCGCCACGATTGGCCAGTGCATCTCGAGCCCGGCCAATAGCGAGCATGTTTGCGCCCCCTACCAGCTCTCGCGGCTCACCAAGGGGCGCTTCGAGGGGCGCGGCATGCTCGCCGCCACCGATTCGGTGCTCACCGTGAGCGATGCCCTAAGGAAGAACGAGATCAACTCTACCGACGTGAATGCCCTCTTTCGCGATTACAACTATACCGACCTCCTCGTGAACGTTGACCTCAACTACGTTACGCGCAACCTGCTAGTGGGCATCCGCCCGGTTCGTTACCAGGGCCAGTTCGAGCTCCATAACCCGAGCCTCCCCTTCGTTTCGCTCACGTTTCGGGAAGACCACGATTTCCACATAGGCTCGGCCATTAGCTTCGGCAACGATCGATTTCGCTGGAGCGTGGGTGGCATGGCCTACTTGCTCTTCCGCGAGGAAACCCTCGCCGAAGGCACCGTGGTGGAGCTTGCTTCCCGCCCGGCCAAAGAACTGCTCGACCAGCAAAAGCTCAAAGGCTATTTTTTCGATCTTTCCACCGCGATCGAGTTTCTCGATCTCTTCAACGTGGCCGTGCTCGGCAAAGATCTAGGCGACTGGTTCGGCGGCACCGACCACGTGAACCGCTATCTCTACGTGCGTTCCGATAAGACCCCCAAGATATTCTACTCCGTTTCGGTGAATCCGCGGGTGGGGCCGGGCCGATTGCAGGCCGGCCTATCGGCCGTGCAGTTCATCGATGAAAAAAATCACCTCGATCAGCAATGGTTCAGCACTCTCTCCTACTACGTGGGGCCGCTACGCGTGCTCACCGGTTGGCGGCCCGAGCTCTTTCGTTCGGGGCTTTCGATCCGTTTTTCCCGCTTTGAAGCCACCGTGGCGCAGGAATGGCTGAACTCGATCGAGTCGGGGCGCAAAGCCCAGCCTCGCTTTACCCTCGAGGTAACCACGGGCCTATGAAGAAGCTTTTCTTTCTCTTCACTCTCCTTCTCCCGGCTACCGCGAGCGGCGGCGGCCAACTACGAAGATTTCGTGCGCATCTCCGACCAGCACCAGGCCGGCATTAAGCAAGAGGGGCTCAGCTACGCGATCGGCGGGGGGATCGGCTTGGCGCTTTCGGTGGGCCTCGGGATTCGCACCGAGGAAGCGCTTCCCAAGCTCGGCTACAGCTTGATCCAGGTGCTTAGCTCCGCGTCCATCGTGCACGGAGCTTCCCTGTACTACCAGGGCGATGGGCTTACACAAGAGGGCGACCGCCTCAAAACGTTCGCGCGCGAGCTCGAAGTGGCCAAGGTGCCCGCTGAGCAGCGCAAAAAGATTCTCGACCAAGCGGCCTCCGAGCTCGTGCGAAAAGAGCTTGCCCGCTACCGCGAGCTGCGCAAAATCCGAGGCTACCTCGAGCTCACTTCGGCCGTTACCAGCGGGCTTACGCTTACCCTCTCGAAATCCAAGGGCTCGGCCTCCACTTCGGCGCTCGGCTTCATCGTGCTCATCAGCCTCGTGGGCGCCTATACCGATCTCGTGGCGAGCGACACACCGAGTTCGCTAAAAGAACTATATGGCTGGACACTCACCCCCGATCCGAATCGGATGCAGGTGGCCTGGAACTATCGCTGGTAGCGCGGGCTACTCGGCGTCGGGGTCAAAGAGATCGGCGCCCGTGCTCGTGTTGCCCGTAAGCGGAGCATTGGGGGCGACAGAATCCTCAGGCTTCTTCGCGGGGCGATTGCCCACGCCGCAAAGGCGGTGCGCGTAGCGCATCACGGCCGAGTTCTGGGGCGTGCCCTTCTCGAAGAACTGGTCGATCTCGTTCCACGTATAACCGAGCAGGCGCTGCTGCACGAACTCGTGGAGGCGACTGCGGGCGCGCATGGGATCGGTGGTAAGTTCAGCGGGGCGCACACGAAGGCCTTCCTCAAGCGTGGTAATGGAATCATGAATGGCTAATACTTGGTCTTTCACCTCGGAGGCGTCGAGGGCGCAGAAGCGGCTCTTCTCGGTGAAAAGGCGGCCCGTTTCCATCTCAAAAATCGCCAAAGAAGGCGCGCGTGAAATGGATCACCCGCACCATGCCGAGCGCGGCGAGGTATACCCGCACTTTTTCGTCGCGTTGGTCGGGATCCGCGTTGTCTTCGCGCAGGATCGAAATGGCTTTGTCGAGGTTCGCCAACTGATCGCTCTCCGGCCGGATTCTTGGCATGCGCTCGTAGAGATCGAGCAAGATCATCGTGGCGGCGGTTACCTTGCCGATGTCTTTGGTTACGTTGGTCACTTTTATGCGAAGCTCGGTATCGGCCTCGGCGTTGGCCGCATTCGCCTCGCCCGACCAACCGGCCCCGTTCACTTCGTTCACGAGCTCATAGCCATGCTCGGTATGGGTAAACACCTTCATGCGCTGGTCTACTTCCTTGCCGGCGTTGAGGAGAGGATCGAGCCAGGCTTTGAGCGGAAAGCCCGCGCGATTGGCGTAGATCGAGGCGAGGGCTATTCGGGCGTCGGCATTCGACGGATTGGCGCTCAGGCTTGCGCCGAGCTCTTTCTCGGCTGCCTGCTCATTGCCTTCGTCGAGGGCTTTGAGGCCCGCCTTAAAATGCTCAGTGCTCGCGTTTGTGTCTTTCTCGCGGCAAGCGGGGAACAGCACCAGGGCCAAGATCGGCAGGATTACCTGCCAAGAGTGGAGAAAATGGTGGCCATAGCGATTTCCCATCATGCCCTAGAATCGCAAGGCCCATGCCGCGAAAATAGAGCGCAATGCTTTGATTTTATTAAATAAATTTCACCAAGAAAGCTCTTGCCTGTACACCGCCCGAACAGCTGCTTAGTTTTTCCACGGGCGCTCCGATAAGAAACCAGAACATTCATCTAGAGGAATTCTCCATGAAAAGCGCTCTCCCCCTTTTGCTCCTCGCCGGCCTCGTTTCCGCCTGCGCCACCAGCCAACGCGGCCCCGCCAGCGCCCAGCAAGATGACCAAAGCTTTGAGCTCGCCACTAAACTAAAAAACGGGAAGCTGCGCTTCCAGGGTTACCGCGACGACAACGACGTTTCCCTGCTCGGCCTCGTGGAGCTCGACTTCAAGGATTGCCAAGCTCGCATGGATTCTGAAACCACCGTGCCCGGCTCCACTCACGTGGATGAGGGTTCCTACGTGGACTGCTCGATCGACCTCCGCAGCGACCTTGGCCTAAAAAACCTGCACGCCAAGATCACGGGCAATAAGCGCAAATTCACGGTTCTGCTCAATGCTCAGGACCACGACAACTACAAAGTAGACATTTCCATCAACATGGAATGGGATAGCGCCAAGAAAAAATGGAAAGGCAATGGCCAGGCCGTGGGGCAAGTGAACGAAAAGATCGGCCAGAACACCACCGTAAAGGCCACGATCAAAGAATCGCTACTTTTCTAATCGCGCGCTAAACTGGCCCCATGCGGGCCCTCCCCCAAACCACGATCTTCGCCCACGGCGAAGCCTGCTCCGCCAAGCTGCGCAGCGAGCTTCGCCGGGATCGCTTCGTGATCCTCCTCGACGGCGCGGCCGAGGGCGCCCGCCGCGCGCGCTGGCGGCCCGATCTCTTGGCCGGCGATTTTGACAGCGCGCGCCCCACCACTCTTCGCCACTTCACGAAGCTCGGCGTGGCCCTCCTCACTCTTCCCAACCAAGAGCATACCGATCTCGAAAAAGCCGCCGCCTGGGCGCTTACCCACGGCGCGCGCAGCCTCTGGATCGCGCAGGCCACGGGCGGGCGCCTCGATCATAGCTTCGCCAACCTCGCCCTCCTTAGGCGCCTCCACGCGCGCGGGCGCGAGATCCTGCTCTGGACCAATACCGAGAAAGTGCGCTTCGCGCGCAACGAAGAGCTCCGCCTCCGCGGCCCGCGCGGGCGCGCTGTGGCCGTGCTCCCCTTCCCCGAGGCCCGCGTGAGCTCGCGTGGCCTCGCCTTCGAGATGCGCGCGCACAAGCTCGTGCTCGGCGAGAACGCGAGCGTGAGCAACCGCGCGCGCCAGGCTGCGGTGCTGCTCAAGATCCGGGGCGAAGCCCTCGTGGTCGAGGGCCTAGGGCGCTAGATCTATTCGAGGGCGCAGGTAAGGTTGAGCGTGAACTCGGTGCCTTCTTGGTCTACCAGCGTGCCCGTGGCGAGGCGGGAATCTCCCGAAACCTCGAGGTTGAAGCCCCACATGGCATCGGTGCCCGAGCCGGGTGCAAACACGCCAAAGCGAAGCAAAGTGCAGCGAATTTCGGAGATGAATTTTTTGGTACCCGGATCCACTACGGTTTCGAACTTACCGATCTTTACTTTTCCGCGAGTGGCCTTCGCGTAGTACTCGCTAGCTACAGGGATCTCGAGGGTAACGCTCTCTCCCCGCGGGCCGGAACGGTGCTCCACCACGGCGTTTTGGGCCTGGTCACGGCAAACGAATTTGGCCCCCGCCTGAGCGTGGGGAATGAGAAAAAGCGATCCAAGGGCAAGGGCGGCGAGTTTCATATGGTCTCCAGAATGGGGTGAGGCCAGCGGTATACCCAGCATTACGCCTTGAGTCAATGTGAGCCGGCACACTCATCCGGCAACAGGTATGTATCCAAAACAACACAGTTGCTTCGGCCAGGGGTATCCTACAGAACACGTCCCCTTTAGCAGGTGACACCTGGTAAACCACGGCCTCACCACGCAAGCCCTTGAAACTACGTGAATTTTTTCTTAAGAAAACATTCGCCAACTAGTCGGGTATTGTGGCATAAAGGTTGCGCTATACCCCCTCAAGATATGAAGAATCAGAAGACCATACGGCAATCGGTGAGCATCAGCGGCATTGGCCTGCATTCGGGCAAGCGCGTTACTCTCACGCTTCACCCCGCCCGCGCCAATACGGGCATCCGCTTCCAGCGCAGCGATCTAGAAACCCCCGTAGAGATCGACGCGAACGTGCGCAACGTGCACTCCACCACCCTCGCCACCACCATCTCCAAGGGCGACGTAAAAATTTCGACCGTAGAACACCTCATGAGCGCCCTATGGGCTATGGGCATCGACAACGTGCTCTGCTCCGTGAACGGCGAGGAAGTGCCTATCCTCGACGGCAGCGCTGCCCCCTTCGCCCAGCTCATCCGCCGCGCCGGCATCAAGAGCCAACGCAGCGCCCGCCGCTTCCTCGTAGTGCTCAAGCCCATCGAAATCCGCTCCGGCGACAAATGGGCAACTATGAAGCCCTCCCGTGAATTCAAGATCAAGTACACGATCGACTTCCCCCACCCCGTGATCGGCCAGCAAAGCTTCGAGTTCAATACCAATACCGATTTCCTCCGCGAGATCGCCCCCTGCCGCACCTTCGGCTTCTTGAAAGACGTGGAACGCATGCAGGCCATGGGTTTGGCGCTCGGCGGCTCCCTCCAGAACGCTGTGGTGCTCGACGACAGCAAGGCCCTCAACCCCGATGGCCTCCGCTTCGCCGACGAGTTCGTGCGCCACAAGATCCTCGACGCCATCGGCGACTTCTCCTTGATCGGCTATCCCATCCTCGCCGACATCGAGCTCCACCGCGCCGGCCACGAGCTGCAAACTCGCCTGGTGCAGGAATTGCTCGAGCAACCTGGCGCCTTCGCCATCTATACGCCCCAGGACTCGGAAGAGCTTGAGGCACCTCTGCGACTTACGCAGGCGGCGTACGCCTTTTAGGTACCAGTACCTTTTTTAGGGCTGCACCGCGTTCGCGGCTGCCAGGGCTTCTGCTGGTCCCACTGGGCGCGCAGGCACTTCCCCCCAAATCCCCTACCAGTTCGGCATGGAGAACCTCGGCCTCTCCTCATGCCGAGCATTGTGGGCCCCGGAAAAAAAGAAAAAGCCGAGCCCCCGCGCGGGAGCCCGGCCTCAGGTGCATCCCCTAGTGGTGATCAGAGGGGCGGCAAGCGTAGCCCGCAAAGCAGGAAGCGCGGTCGAGCGAACGCACCGTGAAGGGCTGGGTAACTTCGCCCCAGCTGCAGTAGCCGCCGTGGGCCACTACGCGCTCAAAGCTGTGCTGGCCAAAGTAAATCAGCACGGCGCCGTTCTGGCGCACTACCTGGCGAAGGCCCGCGCAGCTCGAACCCTCCGCGCGCACGCGGATGATGCGGCGGTGGCCCTGGCCATAACCCGGGCCCTGGCCTTGGCCGTAGCCTGGGCCTTGGCCGTAGCCAGGACCTTGCCCGTAGCCCGGGCCGTGGCCTTGGTCACGGTCGCCGGCGAAAGCGGTTACGGAAACGAATGCGCAAGCGATGAACAAAAACTTCTTCATGGAATGTCCTCCGTTGATGGTTCGGCTAAATGGTAAAGGGCCGGGCCAAGGCAAGCAAAGGGCGCCGCGCTATAAACCGAGCTTCACGAGGGCCGCGCGCGCCGATTGGCTATCGAGGCGGATCTGCGCCAGCAGCGCCGGCACACCGGCGAACTTTTGCTCGGCCCGCAGGAACTCGTAAAACTCCACCTGGATCTCATCGCCGTACATATCGTTCTCAAAATCGAAGAGGTGGGTTTCAATTTTCAGCGGGAGCTCGGAGCCATCGCCACGGAAAGTGGGATTGAAGCCGATATTGGAAATGCTCGGGTACCACTCTCCGCGCCAGAGGCAGCGGGTAGCGTAAACGCCCGCGCGCGGGTACTTGCGGTTTTCGGTTTGCAAGTTGGCGGTGGGCACGCCGATCGTGCGCCCCCTCCCCTCTCCCCGCCACACGCGGCCCCGCAAGAAAAAGGCGCGGCCAAGGCACTCGTTCACGAAGGGAATCTCGCCGGTTTCGAGGTGTTTGCGCACGAGCGAGGAGGAAACCGCGAGCCCTTTCACGCGGTAGGGCGGCACCACGTGCGCCTCGATGCCCCGCTCGTGGGCCAGGCGCTGGAGAACGTCTACCGAACCCGCGCGCTCTTTGCCGAACGCAAAATCGTAACCGAGGTAAAGAACTTTTGTTGCGAGACTATGCACCAGCACGTGATTAAGAAACTGCTCGGGGGTGGTATTGCTGAACTCGCGGCTAAGGGCTCCTCGATCACCACCTGCGCGCCGTAGCGGGCAAGCAGCTCGAGCTTCTCCTCATAGGAATTGATCAAGAGCGGCCCCGATCCCGGGCGGAGAACCGAGGCCGGATGCGGGCGAAACGTGATCGCCACCGCCGTGCCTTGCACGCGGTTCGCGTGCTCGCGCGTAGCCTTGAGCAGCTCCTGATGCCCGAGGTGCACGCCATCGAAGTTGCCGATCGTAACCACGGCGTTTTGGGGCGCCTCGCTCAAGGCCGCCACTCCCTTGTAAAGCCTCATAGAACGTGGGATACCACAGCGCATGCTCACGCGGAAGGTTATCCTGCGCGCCCTAGCCTGCGCGCTCCTCGCCTTTGTGCCGTTTCCCGACCAGGAAAACCTCCTCTTCGACTTCAAGCTTCGCCTCCTGAGCAAGACGATGTACCCGCGCCCCGATTCCGTGGTGGTGGTGGAGATCAACCGAGAGGACTTCGAAGCCCTCCGTAAGCAGTATTCCCGCCCCGGCACCGACGAGGAGGAGCTAGGGCCCCTGCGCGAGAAGTTCGAGGCCCTGCGCACGCAGTTCTTCTGGGACGACCGCGTGTTCGGCGCCATCCTCCGGCGCGTTCTTTCGGAGGAGCCGCGCCGGCTGCTCGTAACGTTTCTCTACGGCGATAACCTCGTGCTGCTTCCGAACCAGAGCGAGCTCCACCGCCTGGCGCGCCGGCCCGAGGTGATCTGGGCCAGCCAGTTTGACCTCGAGGGCAAGCTGCAGAAACCCGCCGCCGAGCTCGTGGGCAGCGAAAACTACGGGTTCACGAACCTCAATCCCGACGTGGACGGCGTGGTGAGGCGGGCCTATCTCGTAAACAAAAACCATATCTCCCTCCCCTACCGCGCGCTCGTGGGCGGCCCGGGCTCGCTCGCCAGCGGCCTCCCCCTCTCGGCCCCCTTCCTGATCCGCTACCAGGGTGGGCCCGGCTTCGTGCCCACCTGCCGCGTGCGCGATCTCATGAGCGAGGCCCCCGCCGATCGCGCCCGCTGCGGCAACCTTCGCGGCAAGTACGTGATCCTCTCGCCCTCGGGCAATCTCGCCGCCGGCGCCACGCTCTACCGCACGCCCGTGGGATATATGAGCCGGGGCGAAGTGCTCGCCAATATCCTTCTCACTGCGCAGAACGATGCCCCTTACGTGCCCGTGCCCCCGCTCTTGATGTTCATCGTGATCCTGGGGCACTGCCTCCTCCTCGCCTCGATCGTGCTCTATACCGACGGGCGCCGGCAGCTACTCCGCATCCTGGGCCTGCTCGGCGGCGAGGCATTGCTGCTGCTTCTCCTCATGCGCCTTCTCCTCCTCCAGGTGCCGATCGTGCCCTTTCTTCTCTCCACCGCCGCGGCCGTGATCACCTTCCAGGTGCTCCGCTACGCCCAGCAGGAGAGCAAGCGCTGGCAAGCGGAGAAAAAGGCGCAGTACCTGCGCGAGCTCGACGAGCTCAAATCAAACTTTCTCTCCCTCATGAGCCACGATCTCAAAACCCCGATCGCCAAGGTGCAGGCCCTCACCGAGCGCTTGGCGCGGGAAGCGCAGGGGCTCACTCAGGAACAGCGCGAGATCCTCGCCGCCATCGACCGCTCCAACGACGAGCTCGCCCAGTACATCCTCAGCATTCTCAACTTCCAGCGCATCGAAAGCCAGGAGCTCAAGCTCCAGCGTAAGAACCACGATATTAACCTCATGATTGAGGATCTCCTCGCGCGCCTGGCCCCGCTCGCCCAGGACCGCGGCATCGTAATGAGCACCGAGCTCGAGCCCATGTTCCCGATCGAGTTCGACGAGCAGCTCATCCGCCAGGTGCTCTCTAACCTCGTGGACAACGCCATAAAATACAATAAGCCCGGCACGCTCGTAACCGTGCGCTCGAGCGATCAGGGCGAGTTCGTGCAAGTTACCGTGGCCGACGACGGCGTGGGCTTGACCAAAGAGCAGCTCCCGCGCCTCTTTCACAAGTTCTCGCGCGTGGAGAAGGGCACCTCCGAGCGCGTGAAGGGCACGGGCCTGGGCCTCTACCTCGCCAAATACTTCATCGAGCTCCACGGGGGCGATATTTCGGTGGAAAGCGCGCCGGGGGCGGGCACGCAGTTTCATTTCCGCCTGCCCGTGAACCATAGCTAAAGCGCCAGAATTGCGGGCGTTGATGCCCCGCATTGACTTAGACCCGCCCCTTTGCTAGAACCCCACTCCTAAGCCCATGAAATCTCTCAAAGTTCTCATTGCCGACGACGAAAAAGAGCTGCGCGAAAGCATCAGCGCCCACCCTGGAGCACATGGGCTTTGCCACCACGCTCGCGGTGGACGGCGAAGAAGCCGTAAATAAAATTCGTGAAGAGGACTTCGACATCGCGATCCTCGACGTGAACATGCCCCGCCTCTCGGGGCTCGACGCCCTCCGCGCGATCAAGGAATACGACCCCGCCGTGCTCACCCTCATGATCACCGCGCACGGCAACGTTACCGACGCCGTGGAGGCCCTCAGAATCGGCGCCTTCAACTACATCGAGAAACCCGTGAAAGAGCAGCACCTGCGCTCGCTCGTGGAAAAGGCTTCGCAAACCCAACAGGCCGTGCGCGATGTGGCCCTCAGCGCACCCACCCTCAAGCTCGAGAACGGCCAGGATTTCGTGGGCAATTCGCGCCAGATGAAGAACGTGTTCATGCTCATCCAGCGCCTGGCCAACGTTTCTACCTCCGTGCTCATCCGCGGGGAGAATGGCACCGGCAAGGAGCTGGTGGCCTCCGCCATCCACCACTACGGGCCCCGCAAGGAAAAACGCTTCGTGGCCGTGAACTGCGGCGCCATCCCCGAAGCGCTCATGGAGAGCGAGCTTTTCGGCCACGAGAAGGGCGCCTTCACCGGCGCCAATACCCGCCACATCGGCAAGTTCCAGTACGCCGAAGGCGGCACCCTTTTTCTCGACGAAGTGGGCGAGCTTCCTCTGCAAATGCAAGTGAAGCTTCTGCGCGTGCTGCAGGAACGCAGCTTTACGCCCGTAGGCTCGAACCGCGAGATCAAGTGCGATATCCGCGTAATCGCGGCCACCAACCGCGATCTAGAGAAAATGATCCGCGAAGGAACCTTTCGCCAAGATCTGTTCTATCGCCTAAACGTGATGCCCATCACGCTGCCGGCGCTGCGCGAGCGGCAGGAAGATATTCCCTCCCTCGTAACTACGTTTATCCAGAAGTTCAATCGCCTTCACGGCCGCCACATCCAGGGCATTACCGCCGAAGCCCTTCAGGCGCTGCGCGACTATACCTGGCCCGGCAATATCCGCGAGCTCGAGAACTCGATCGAGCGCGCCTTCGTGATGGAGCTCGGCGAAGAGATCTCGCTGCGAGCGCTGCCCGAGCAGATCAGCGGGATCACGGTGGAAGATTCCATGAACGCGCCCGTGGCCTTACCGGCGCGGGAAAGCGGCGCCCTCGAGGTGGCCGGAGTGGATTTCCACAAAGAGAAGGAAGACTTTGAGCGCCAGTTCATCATCAATGCCTTGAAGCGCTTCGGCGGCCGCATCAACCAAACGGTGGCGCACGCTAATATCCCCAAAAACACGCTCCTGCGCAAAATCCGTAAATACGACATCAAGCCCATCGAGTACGGAATGGACGCCGATCATCTCAAGGGCGAAGAGCTGCCGGACGAGACGCTCTAGGGAGCGGCGGGAAGGCGCGCGCTTTTGCAATTCGATTGGCGGCTACGTAGGCCCGCCTCGATCTGAGCGGCCTCGATCGCGTCTTCATAGAGCTTCAATCGTTTCTTCACGGTCTTGTGCGCGTTGGCGAAATTGAGCAGCTTGCCTCGGATGGAGCTCGCATACTGAACGCATTGGCCGGGCTCCGTAATGGCGTTCATGCGCGAAGGCCGAGTGAGCACATTGTACATGTGATCAATCGGTTTTTTGGCGGGCGCAAAGCTTTCTTCATAGAACTTCTTCACCGAGAAAATTTTCTGCTGCTGAATTCCCAGCTGCGTTTGCACCGCGGCCAATCCTCCGGAACAGGCATCGACCGATTGGATCGCGCTTTCGTCGGCCGTTTTCATTTGGGCGGGTAGAGCCCGTAGGGCCTCCTTCGCCTTGGCCAATTGCGGAGTATCGAGCTCCTTGCCAAGATCAGCAATCTCGCCCCGATAAACCTTTAGCTTCGGGCACGACACAAAAGGCTCCTGGCTTGCTGCTGCTACCTTCCCCAAAAGAATCAGCTCTTGGCGGGAACTGGACCACTGATTGAGGATTATTTGAAAATCCAATTTATCGTCGGCATCAGGGTCAATCGGAGAGGAGCTCCCTCGCTCGTCTTCAACGTGCTGGCTCTGGCGCCGCCCTTTCCACAGCATGGCATCGGCCTCGGGCACTTGGCTAAGGACTACCAATGCCGATAGAGCCAAACTGAGCGAATTGAATTGCCGCCATCGCATGATTATTTATCGGCAGAATGGATCGCGTGGGTAAATGGCGCGGATACCGTGTTGAAGCGGGGCCCCAACGAATGCGTTCACAACTAGGACGACGAATCTCGGCTCACGCAAACCCGATCGCGTTACTCAAAACACCCACCACGTGGTGGGTGTTTTGCTTCATGAGCTCGCTAGTAGCAGAAGAGCATCTCGCGGTACTTGGGCAGCGGCCAGTAGGCGTTGCCGATGGCGGCCTCGATGCGATCGCAAGTGTCGCGGAGGCTGTACATCGCGGGAAGCACCTTCTCGGCGAGCGCCTTGGCGCGCGCTTCTTCGCCGCCCGAGAGGGCAGAGAAGGCGCTCTCCATGGCGGCGCGCTTATCGAAGAGCTCCTTGAGCAGCTCGGCCACCTTTTTGATGTTGGCGTCGAGGGGGCCCTTTTCCATGCCCGTAACTTTGGCCACATTGCGGGCGGTTTCGGCCGTGTCGGAGAGGTAGGCGGAGGCGGCGGGGGCCACGTGCGCGTCTACGAGCATGCGCATCGTTTCCACTTCGATCTCCGTTTTCTTCACGTAGCGCTCCACGTTCACGTGGTGGCGGCTCTGAAGCTCGGCTTCCGTGAGCACGGCTTGGTCGAGGAAGAGCTTCTTGGTGCTGGGATAGGTGAAGGCAGCGAGAGCTTCGGGCGTATTGCGGAGGTGAGCGAGGCCGCGCTTTTCGGCTTCCGTTACCCACTCGGGGCTGTAGCCGTTGCCTTCGAAGCGGATGGCTTCCGTGCTTTGAATCGCTTCGCGCACGATTTCGAGGATCGCTTTGTCGCGGTCGCCGCCGTTCGCAGTGCGGGCCTTGAGCTGCGCGGCCACTTCTTGCATCGCTTCGGCTACGGCCGCGTTGAGCGTGGCCATGGGGAGGGAGCAAGAGGCCGAGGAGCCCACGGCGCGGAACTCGAACTTATTGCCGGTGAAGGCGAAGGGGGAAGTGCGGTTGCGGTCGGTATTGTCGCGGGCCACGGCCGGAATTTTAGAAACGCCGAGGTTGATCATGGCGCGCTCGGGGTTCTCGATCGATTCGCCGCTCTTGATCTTGTTGCAGATCATGGTGAGCTGGTCGCCGAGAAATACGCTCATGATCGCGGGGGGGCGCTTCGTTGGCGCCCAAGCGATGGTCGTTGCCGCCGCTCGCGATCGAAGCGCGGAGAATGGCGTTGTGCTTGTGCACGCCCTTGAGAATCGAGGCGAGCACGATGAGGAAGCGCAGGTTCTGATGCGGGGTAGCGCCCGGCTCGAGCAGGTTCACGCCGGTATCGGTGGCCATCGACCAGTTATTGTGTTTCCCCGAGCCGTTGATGCCGGCGAAGGGTTTTTCGTGGAGGAGGCAAGTGAAGTTGTGGCGCTCGGCCACCTTGCGGAGCACTTCCATCGTGAGGTGGTTGTGGTCGATCGAAACGTTGGCGTCTTCGAAAATGGGCGCGAGCTCAAACTGCGCGGGCGCCACTTCGTTGTGGCGGGTTTTCACCGGCACGCCGAGGCGGTAGAGCTCAAATTCCACTTCCTGCATAAAGGCCTGCACGCGGGAGGGAATGGCGCCAAAGTAATGATCCTCGAGCTCCTGGCCCTTGGGCGGGCGGGCGCCAATGAGCGTGCGGCCGGTGTGCACGAGATCCGGGCGAAGGGCGTAGTAGGCACGATCGATGAGAAAGTACTCTTGCTCGGCGCCGAGGGTGGCGGTTACGCGGGTAACGTTGGTATCGCCGATGGCGTGGAGTAGGTTCACGGCTTGCTTGGAGAGCGCTTCCACGGAGCGGAGGAGCGGCGTTTTCTCGTCGAGCGCGTGGCCCGTGTAGCTCACGAACACGGAGGGAATGCAGAGCGTGCGACCGTTCGCGGTAGTCATCATGAACATCGGGCTCGTGGGATCCCACGCGGTATAGCCGCGGGCTTCGAACGTAGAGCGGGTGCCGCCCGAAGGGAAGGAGGACGCATCGGGTTCGGACTGAATGAGCTGGAAGCCCGAGAACTTTTCGATGGCCACGCCTTCGTCGTTGAACGACATGAAGGCATCGTGCTTTTCGGCGGTGAGGCCGGTCATGGGCTGGAACCAGTGGACATCTCGAGGGCCCAGTTGCGCACGGCCTTGGCGATTTTATCGGCGAGGTCTTTCTCCAGAGTTTGGCCTTTGCTCGCGATGTCGATAAAGCGCTCATAGTCAGCGCGCGGGATCGCACCGCGGATTTCCTTTTCCCCGAAGGTGAACTGGCCAAAGTAATCGCTCACGGCTAGCGTGCGGCCCAGAATCGTCTTTGGGAGGTCGAACTTGCGGGGAGCGCGGGCGGTGGCGGCCTCGATGGCTTTAAACCGGGCCACTACTTCGGGGCTGGAATAGCTCATGGGGAAACTCCTCTGAAAATGGGGTGAGAAACTTGGCCCAAAAGATAGCATCCGGGAGAGGAGAATTCAGGATTTTTGGCGGGAAATTCGAGGAGCAAGAGCTCTACGGGGCCGCGGGGCCGGCCGGACCTCGGCAATGAGCGAGGCCCGCTGCCCGATTCAGGGGGGCCTGCGCGAATGCAATTTAACACCTGTATTTAAAGACAATCACCCTTTAGAGAACGCTTTCACCGGCAAGCCCGCCTCGCGCCACACACAGAAGCCGCCGAGATTCTCCGTTTGAAAACCATCGCAAGCCAGGAACTCAGCCACTCGGCCCGAGCGGGAACCCAAGTGGCAATAGAGAAAGATTGTTTTGTCTTTGGGCAGCTTTTCCTTAAGGAGCGCCACTCAGGAGCGTCGTCTTCCATTGCCGACATCGGCATCCAAAGCGCGCCCTCGGCTAGGCCACGAGCGGCGGAGCTCGTCTTCTTCACGCACATCAATCAGGACCGCTTTGCCATCCTGCACCATTTTCTGGGCTTCTTGGGGAGTCATGGCCGGAACTTAGCGAAAGTTCCGGCCGCCAATTACCAAACGCGGATGCGATGGGCCTTATCCACGAACATCTTATCCCCGGCCTTGCAGGCAAACGCGTCTTGGAAGGCGTCCATCTGGATCACCTGGCCATGATCCGCGCCCAACCGAGGGAATGGGTATCGGTTTTGAGGAGCATCTTCTCGTATTCCGGGCGGGCAACATTGCACCACGTGCGGGCGTAGGAATAGAAGAAATCGCGCACCTCGCTGGAGTTGGCCTCCTCGGGTTTGGGGAAAGCGGCGGCGAAAGCGAAGGTGAGGCCTTCGTGATCGCCGATGTTCTCACCGAGGGTGAGCTTGCCGTTGTGGCCGAGGCTATCGTAGAGCTGCACGAACTGGTTGGCGCGGGCATCGAACTCGGCTTTGTCGCGCTCCGTTTTCCAGCTGCGCAGGCGCCGCGGGAAATCGAACTGGGAGCCTTGATCGTCGATGCCGTGGCCGAGCTCGTGGTGCCCACGATCACGCCGATGGCGCCAATGATCTCGAGATTAGTCATCTTGGCATCAAAGAAGGATACTGAGGATGCCGAGGGGCAGGTTAAATGAGTTCTCGGTGGGCGAATAGAAGGCGTTGATCACGAGCGGATTGGTGTGCCAGCGGTCGTGGTTCACTTTCTCCGGGATATCGCGCTTGATCATGCGATCGATCCTGCCTGCGACACTTGGCGGGCGTTGGTGAGGGGTTTCTTGGCGTCGTACTTTTTTACGGGAAGAAAGTTCCATCCTTCTCCCGCTCGGGCTTCACGAGCTTGAGCTTGGCCACGCTCATCTTTTTGATCGCCTCGGCGCGCGCCGAATCGCTGAGCCAGGTATTGCTCTTCAACCCGCTCACCACGGAGGCGCGGATGAGCTCGGCGTTGGCGCGCATGCGCTCGCTAGGGAACTTGGGAAAAAGCACGGGAAGAAGTTCTTCGTCGAGCTCCATGCCGAAGGCGCCCATCACGGCTTTGGTGCAGCGTTCATCGCGCTCGGCGCGCTTCTCGGGGCCGCCGCTATACTTGCGAGCGAAGGCAAAGCGCTGCGCAAAATACTCGGGGTAAGCGTCGTCGAGCTTGCTGCTCAGCGAATGGAACCAAATCACGCTCTTCACCTTCTCGATCGAATCCTTCTCGAAGGTGTCATTGAGGAAGGCGAGCAGTTCGGGCGTAAAATCGCGAATTTTGGTTTTGGCGGGAATGAGGGAGAAAATCCGCGCGATCGGCAAATTGGGTAGAGCTTCACGAACTCATCGCGGCGCGATAGTTGTCTTTGGTCCAGCGCTTGCGCATCTCGGTTGGATCGGGCGAAATTTTGGCGAAGTTGGTTTCGAATTCGGCCACCCATTTAGCGCGCTGCTCTGGCTGATCGGCTTGCACGGCGCGGAAAAATCCGAGCGCGAGTTTCTCGAGATCGGCCACGGCGGCAGCATCGTCGTAGTAAGATTTTTTCGGGAAGCGTGGTGGCGCTGCTCGAGATCAGCACGTCGTTCCAATCCGGATCGGTCTGATTGGCGGCGTCTTCCCAATCGATGAAATTAAACTGGGCTATCGATTCGCGCGGTAAGAAGGCGCAAAAGATCGGCTTTGGTTTTCACGCCGCCGATATCCGCCGCTTCATGCTTCACGAACTCGCGCTCCTCGGTGTGCGCCGGCCTGCGGATCCATGCAGCCTAGGTAATATTCACGCAGTTGGCGCGCGCGTGGGCTCTTGGGCTGGTAGCCCTCACTGAGGAGCTTAAAGTAGCTTTTCTTGGCGCAGAGGAGGCGCTCGTGATTGTCGGAGAACGAAAAGGTCCAGGCCGAGCGGTCGCGGGCAAGCTGAAGCTCTTCTCGATCTCGCCGCAAACGTGCTGGTGAAAATCCTCGCAGGCGCCCACGGTGGTGCTCAGCGGAAATTTCCGTTTCTCGGGGATCGGGCAGCCCTGAAGCAGGGCTTCGCGGGTGAGGCGCTGGCTTTGGGCTTGGGAAATGAGGGGGAGCAGGGCGAGGAAAATTGGGGAGACTTCATCACGGCCATCCTTTGCGGTGAGGTTAGAGAGCTATCTTAGCCGGATTGCGCATCCAAATCCAGCTGAGCGCATAGAGCGCCACTAACAAAGATTGCGCGCGAGCACTCCCGCTACCGAGAGCGGCGCCAACTTCGTGTAATCCCAGTAGAAGGCGAAATGAATTCCCGTGAGGCGCGATCGCTAAGCAAAAAAGGCAAAGCCAGATCGCGCGGCGCGGGCCCTCCCTTACACGGGCGGCGGCGCAGATACCAAGCGGCACCAGCCAGAGCAAATACTGCGGGGAGAGCACGTAGCCAAAGGCCACGAAAGCCAAGCACGGTAATCCAAGCCGAAGAGCGAAGATCGCGCTCGGCGCGCGTGAAGTAGAGCGAAACATAGGAGAACGCCATCATCCCAACCAAAAGCACGCGGCTCGCAAAGTTCATCCCGGGGAATGGGCGGCAGGTGCTGGGCGCCGTAGTTATTGTCGAGAGCGAGGGCGCCCCCAGCAAGAAACGCTTGCTTGGCAAACACGAGGCTTCCAAGCAAGCTCTCGATCTGCACGCCGCGGTTCGTGTGGTGCGCGAGGAACGAAACGCCCCCGGGCCCAAGAAGATAAGCGAGCGCAATCCCGAGCGCGAGCTGGCAGGCCCGCAACCAGGGCGAGGCGCGCCAGGCGCGAGGGTTCAGGCTTTCCGCTGAGGGCGAGAAGCGGCGCGAGGGCGAGCGGCACGAGCTTGAGCGCGCCGCCCAGGCCCCAAACGAGCGCGATCTTCTCTTCTCGCGCACGCAGCACGAGGAAAGGCCACGCGAGCGCAAAGCCCACCGCGAGATCGAAGCGATCAAAGAGAAGCTGCCCGAGCCAAGTGGTGAGCAGCACGTAAAGAAGGGCTGCGCCACGGATGGGAGGGGCGTTTGCGCAGGCGCGCGAAGATCCAGGCATCGAAGGGAAGCAGGCTCGCCGCGAAAGAAGATGGAAGGCGCCCGAACTGCTCCAGCCCGCGAGGCGCATCAGGAGGCCAGGAAGAAAAATGAATGGAACCGCGAGCGGCGGGTACTCGAAAGCGAAATCGCGGTAGGGCCAAAGCCCGTGCTGGGCGAGCTGCTCGGCATAATGCTGGTAGAGATTGATGTCGCTGATGTGGAGGGCGAAAAAAGCAAGGCCGCCACCCGAGCCGACACGTAGAAAAGGTGAGCTCGAGGTGGCGCCAGCTACCGCGTTCAAAGCGCCGCAACCGGCGCTACTTTCCGCCGACAGCCGGCGTGAAGCTGAACGGGTAGTCCACTTCCACTACCCCGCCGCCGAGCGGTTCGGGGAATACGATATGCCTAAGCACGCTCAGCACGCAGTTTTCCACCGATGCGTTCCCCATCGACGAGGAAGTTACCCCGGCTGCGATACACGACCCGAACCCGAGATCACGAACCGCGTAGCGATGCGGCCCGCGAGATTCGGCGCGGAGTTGAGCTGCTTCTCGTAGCACGCGCGCAGCTCGTTGCGGCGGCGCGAATGTATTCGTCGATCACGCTCTTATCCAAACCACCCATCACGATGGTTCGGACGCGTTCCCTACTTCTACGTTCGCCGGGCCTACGCCCGAGCCCGAGAGATTGCCTCCCGAGCCGATGGCGCCGAGGCCCTTACCTTGGAGGCCCTCGCCGAAGCCCGATTTGCCGAGGCCTTGGCTGTTGTTGGAGTTTCCTCCCCCGCCCCTGCCCTCGCCCATCTGGCCTAAGCCGCCGTTTCCTTCCGTGGTGGTATTGCCGAAACCGCGCAGGTTCGCTCCCGCCGCGTGCGCGCCGGCCGAGCCGGCGGCCATCGATTTCGAGATCGAGCCCGTTACATCGCTGAACATGGCTTCCACCGTGCCCTGGCCCTGCACCTGGCTCTTGGTAGGAGTTTTGGTATTAGGATTGCCGCGGGAATCATTCTGGTGAATGGCGGCCTTGGGCTTATTCGGCGCGCCTTTCTGGCCTTCGGCTCCGGCGGCTTTTGCGCCCTCTCCTGAATTGCCGCCCGCCGCTTTCGCGGGAGCGCCCCTGGTTTGGTTGCGCACTTCCACGGGCTTGGGCGCCGGGGTGCTCTTCACGGGAGCGGGCTTGGGCGTGGCCACGGGCTTCACGGGCGCCGGTTTCGGTGTGGCCGGCTTAGGCGTAGGCTTTGGTGGCGGCGGCGTGGGCACCGGTTTGGGCGTGGCGGCCTTCGGCGTAGGCTGCGGCTTCGGCGTGGGCGTGGCCACAGGCTTGGGCGTGGGTGGCGGCGTAGGCACGGGTTTGAAGATGATCGTGGCTACCGCGCGGGGGAAGCTCTTCGGTGTCGAGAGGCTTCTTGGGCTCCACTACGGTGAGGATGCCGAGGAGCACCGCCATGCTGAGGAGAGTGGAGAACCAGATTCGAGTATAGAGCGGATCGCGCTCGAGCACGCGTTGGCGCTTGAGGTGCGGGGGCACCGGGGAATAGCTCACGAAGAAGGAGATGTCTTTGTATTTGAGCTTGGCGAGATCGTTCTGCTTGAGGTGGATGCGGGGGGTTTCGAATCCTCGATCGGCACCATCTTCTGGCCCGAGCGCACAACGCCCGTCATCTCGCTCGTGAAGTGAAGCGTGGCCGAGCTGCCTTCGAAGGTAACGAAGCTCAAAACCCCGTGCAGGCCGGGCACGAGAAAGGTGGCTTTGCGGTCTTCGCCAAGCGTAATCGCCTTATTGTCCACGATGTGCTCAACGTCGAGGATCGCCTCGCCCCAGTACATCACGATCTGAAGGCACTGCTCGCTGGAATTGGGATACTCGAAGATCTGGATTACGTTCCGCTCGTCCCTCGAGGATGAGCGGGCGGAAATCTTCTTTGGCGTCGTAGAAGAGCTTGCGGCCCGAACCCGTGGAGCGCACCTGCTCGGGCGGCACCTGGTTCTGAGCTTCCTGGCACGGCCCCGCTCTTGACGCGAGAGTGGCGAATCCCACCTTCACTTCGTCGCCGTCTTTAAGCTGCTCGGCCACCACTTTCTTCTCGTTCACGAAGAGGCCCGTTTCGGAGGCCATGTCGAAGATCGTGGCGCGGCCTTGATCGTCCATCTCCACCACGGCGTGCACGTTGCTCACGGCGTTTTGCTGGATGCGGATATCGCTCGAAAGCGCGGATCCGATCACGAGGCGCTTTTGTTCACCTTGACGGTTTTCTTGATCTCGTCTTTTCCCTGCTTCATGAACAAGGTAAACACCATCACCCACTGTATGTCGGGGCGGGAGGTGGGAAGGGCGGATCCGGGAACTAAGGGTTTGTCGTTCATAATCGTTTCCTCACTTCAGGAGAAGCGCATCCGCATGAGCTCGCGGTGAAAGTTGGGGCGGAGTTTGAGTAGGCTGCCGAACTGCTTGTCGGGCGGGGTAACCACGTAAACGCCTTCCGGGTTATTGCCCGAGCCTTCGAGCACGTTGTCGTCGAAGCTCACGGCGGTGCGCTTGCGGTAGATGATGGTGGGCTTGCCCTTGCCGCCCGGCTTTCCGGGCTCGCTCGGGTTAGCCGCGCCGGGCTGATCGACCACGGGCGATTCATCGCCCTCTTCGGCACGCGAGGCGCCAGGGGCGAGGAGGAGAAGGCCGAGTACTAGGAGGATCTTCATTCTCTATTCTCCTTCGTTTTCCAGAAATCGAGCACGGTGCGGGCGTACTCGCTGCGGCTAGCGAGATCTTCAAAGAGCTCGTGCGGCGCGGGAGCGGTTGCCCTTGCCGAGGGCAAGCGCGGGCCTAGGGCGAATAGGCCGTTATCGCCGCCCGCTTCGGCGATCAATCCTGCGTCTACGTTCGTTTTGCCGCTCGCCAAGGCGGCGAGGGCCACGCCTCGCTTCACTTCGCGGTCGTTAGGCTGGCGCACCTCGAGCTGGCGGAAATTCTGGCCCGCGTGCCGCCAGAGGCCCGAAGCCATGTAGAGGCGGCTAATATTCTTCTTAGGCGTAACGGCGAATTCGTCGGCGGCCAGAGCCGCCTTGAAGCCGCCCATCGCGCGCGCGAGATCGCCCTCACGGCCGCGGAGGTAGGCAAGGTTATTCTGAGCGGCCGGGTACTTGGCGTTCTTCTTGAGCGCGTGAAAATAGAAAATCTCCGCGAGCTCGAACTCGCCGCGAAGGGAGTGGTAATTGCCGATCGCAAGCCAAGGAGCCGGATCTTCGGCCTTGGTGCGGAGGGCTTTACGGTGCTTGTCGAGGGAGCCTTCGCCGCTCGGCTGCTCCCCCATGATCCAATCGGCGGGGCGCGACCAGTCGGGCACCTGCACGAGAGGCAATCGATCGGCACGCGCGGAGTTCACGGCGGCGAGCACGTAGGTATTCGCCATCGCCGAGCCGATCACCTGGAGTTGCTCCCCTTTCTGGAGAGCGGTGTCGAGCGTTTCGCCCACTTTGAGGAAAACGGGCGCCGCCACATTCTTGAGCTGCGCTTTGAACTTGGCTTTGTCTTCGGTGGAGAGAGTTTCGGGCACGGGGGCGCCCTCGAGCTTCTGGCCTAGGTTGCGGTAAACAAGCGCCATTCGGCGGAAAGCCTCCACACCCCATTGGCCATCGCCAAAATCCATCACTTCCACGTAGCCTTTATTCAGGGCGCTCCATCGCGGCGAGCTTGGCCTTAATATCAGCCTGGAGCTGCTTCTCGGGGAGACGGATTGGCGCCCGCTCGAAGGCCTCCTCGAGAGGCGCCAAGAGCTCGAGGCGCGCACGGGCCGCGTAACCCAGTTCTTCGGGGCTCGCTTTTCCGCCCTTGGCTTTCACCTTCGAGATCGTGGTGCGGTAGTAGTTCTGCGCCTTTTCTTCTTCTTTGAGCTTCACGTAGAGCACGGCCGTTTCCATCGCGGCGCCCACGGCGTGCGGACCATCGGGAAAGGCGGAACTGTATTTCTGGAAACTGCGAATCGCCTCGGGGGCATCGCCCTCGTCGCGCTGGCGCCGGCCAATGTCGAAGAGGAACTCGCCGGCGGCTTCGCGCGCGGCGCCGAGGCCCTTGTTGGCGGCGTCTACGAGATCGCGGAAATTCTCGCCGGCTTGCTCACCCTGGCGTAAAGCGCGGCGAAGCAAGGCTGCCGAGCGAAGCGATTCGAGGGCTTCTTTCTGGGTGGCGGGCTTAACGCTTCCGAGCTTGGATTTGTATACGCGGTAGTAACGCTCGTAGATATCGGCGGCTTCGGCATAACGGCCCAAGAGAAAATGCTCGTTCGCAACGCCGAGCATGGCCTTCTGAGCGGCGTCGTTTTCGGGGCTCGATTTGAGCACCGTTTCGTAGATCCGCATCTCGTTCTCGTGATCGCCCGCGCGGCCGTAGTTCACGGCGGCGTTGTTGAGGGCCTTCATCTTCACTTCAACGTCTTTGGCCGAAGCGGCGGTTTTCTCGAACTGTTCGGCGGCGCCCGCGTAGTCTTTGCTAGCCTCGAGCTTTTGCGTTTTCTGGAATTTGGCGCGGTCGATCACCGTTTCGAGGCTCTTGCGGAAGATGCCTTTTTCGTCCTGCGAGAGCAGCGCCGAGTTGGCGAGGAAGGTTTGCGCCAGTTGCTGGGCGTCGTCTTCGTCCTTGCGGGCTTCGGCGTCTTTCACGAGGGTGGCGGCGGCGTCGAAAGCTTCCTTAGATTTAGGATGCTTCTCGGTGAGCTCCATCAAGCGAGGGCGGGCCTCGCTCATGCGGCCGCTCGTAACCAAAATACCAGCCGCGCGCGCCAGGTACTCGGGCGTTTTCTTGTCGTTCGGATAATTCTTCACGTAGGCGTCGATCGAGGCGATCACTTGGTCGCCCTCGGCCTTGCCCATCTTCTTGCTGTCTTCGGGCTTGCTGCCCTTGAAATAGTTGTCCATGGCGTAAACCATGGCGGCGGCGGAATCCTTCTGATACTTGCGGTAGGCGGGATCGCTCTCGGCTTTCTCGAGGATCAGCTTGTATTCGGCGGTGGCTTCCTTGTTCTTGCCGAGCTGGTTGTAGACGTCGGCCAAATACCAGTGGATCTCGGCGGCGTCGTCGGCCTTGATGCGATTGCCGAAAGCCGAAAGGTAGAGGCGGTAAAGGTCTTCCGCGCGGCGGTGGCTTTCTTTGGCGTTCCCGCTCTTATTGCCTTCCCGGTGCGCGAGCGTGGCGGCCTTTCGCACTTGCAAGCGCAGCACTTCCACTTTGTCGTCGGAAGGATCCTTTGCGTTGGTAACGAATTCGGTGGTCATCGATTTCAAGAGCGCCGTTTGGCGATCACGATCACCGCGCGTGGCGGCCATATTGAGGCTCGCCACCATGATCTCGAAGCGCTGCTCTTCGCCCTGCCGAGCGGCGGCGCCGCCCAGGGAAAGAAGCTGCTTATTGATCGTGAGGGCTTTCGCGTACTTGCCTTGGCGCTGGTAGAACTCGGAGAGCTTGCGAAGCACCACGCTGCCTTCGTCCTGCCCGAAAACTTCGAGGAAGAACTGCATGGCCTCTTCCACGTTTCCGCCCTCGGAGTAAAAGAGAGCGAGCGATTCGGCGGCATCGCGCTGGAGGGCGAGGCCCGTTTTGGCGGCGTCGGAGTTCTCCCGGCCTTCCGTGATCGCTTGGCGCATTGTGGCCACCGCGGCCTTATAGTCCTGCTGTTTGAACTTCGCCCAGGCAAGGCCGTAGAGCACGCGGGGACGCGCGGGGGCCGGGCCCTGCTTGGCAGAGCGCTCGTAGTAGCGAGCGGCTTTGGCGAAGTCACGATCGGCGAAGGCTTGGTCGGCCACGTAGCGGTAGGCCTCGGATACGAACTTGCTGCTCGGGTAACTCTCGATGATCTTCTCGAAGGCCTTTACGCCGGCGGCTTTATTGCCGAGCTCCCATTCATTAAAGCCGAGGAAGTAGTAAACCTCGTCGATACGTGAGTAGGGGATCTTCTGCGCCGGAATATCGCGCAGCACTTCCACGGCTTTGGTGAGCCATTTACGCGACGAAGTGGTGTCGGGCTTGGGGCGCGGGCGATACTTCTGCTGCTCGAGGGGCAGCGCCAAGTAAGCATCCATCTTCTTGGACCAGCTCTCGCTTTCCCTGAAGAAGTAGAGTTTGTACTTCTCGGTATAAAGCTCGGCTAAACGAAGCATGAGATCGGGCTGCTTTTCGCCGCTACTGGCCCGCCCCATCACGAGCTGGAGCTGGTGGATCTCGGCGTTGCGAAGCTCGTCGATCTTGAGCTCCTGGGGCGACATGCCCGCCTTGAGCTCACTCTCCGAAATCGCAAACGCAGGCCCGGTGAGGCCAGTGGTGGTCAGAAGAGTAAGTAGGAGAAGAGCTTGCTTCGCGTTCATTAGTTACATTCCGGTCTAAGGGCAAAGGTGTAATTGCCGAGCTCGTCGGCCCAGAACTCCCCATTGAAGTTCCAGAAGAATTGATGATCGCGGAGGCTCGGCTTGCCCAAAGACCCACGCTTTTTGCGGCCCCATTCGTCCTCGCCCACGTTCACTTGCCCGAGCTTCTCGAGGCGCGCGCGCGAGCGGCGGAGCATCTCGAGCTTCACGATGTCCACCGTGCTCACGTTGGCGAGCAAGTTCTTATACTCGGTAGATAAGCGATCCCGCACGAAGGCGCCGCCCACTTCCTGCGCGGTTTGCCAGCGCCAAACGAGCACTTCACGCAGCATTGAACCCAGGCCTTTGCGGCCCGCTTCGCCCATCGTGTTGAGGTAGGTAGTTTCGTTGCGCACGCGATCGCCCACTTTGGCCAATTGGTGAAAGTAGGGCGAGCGCACAAAGCGATTCATCACTTGATCGAGGGGGTTTTCGCTGTGAACCTTATTGTTCATGGCGCGTATCCCGCTCTCAAAGAGGTTCACGAGCCCGCGCGTGCTGCCGCTCGAGCTCGAATCGAGCAGGGCCTTCATTTCCTGCCCCACCTTCGTGTAGCGGGCCATGAATTCCTTGGAGTCTTTCTCCGCGTCTTCGTACATGCACATCTGCAGGTAGCTCATCGCGCGCAGCATCTCTACCTCGGAATCATAGAACCAGGAGAGGCCGGGCGCCTTGTACGTAACGAGGCGGCCAAGCGCGCGGTTATAGTCGCCGCGGGCTACCGAGTTCCAAGCTTGCTCATACTGCACTTGCGGCCATTCCATACTCTGGATCTCTACATCGTCGTACCAGCGCTCGGCTTCGTTGTAGTTCTTGGCTTGATAATAGCCGCGAGCTACTCCGGCCACGCAGCGATTGCGCAACTCGCGAATCTCGCCTCGGCTCTGGCCGCGCGAGTGCTTGCCTTTGTCGGCGGAACGCGCGCAGGCCTTGAAATCATTGATGCCGCCATCCACGTTGCCGATCATCAGGCTCGCCGTGCCGCGGAGAAAGAGAGCGGAGGGGTACTGGCGAAATCGGGGCTCATGTCGTTCACGGCGCGGATCACGTCGTTAGGGCGCTGGCTGAAGAGGTGGTCCTGGGCAAGCACGTAGAGGAAGTAATCGCGCTGCTCGCGAGGATACTGATCTTCTTTCGTATACTTGATCACGTACTTCTTGAAGATCTCGGTGCCGGCCGCGTCGACCAAAGCTTTGGTGCCCCGAAGCGCGATGCGGATCACGCGATCGTCGCCCGTGCCGAGGGCCTTGAGGAAAAAGTAAGTGGCCGACTGGGGCATATTATTGGCGATGAGCGCATTGCTGATATAGGCGTTTGCGAGCGCCTTTTGCCGGTCGTCTTTGGCGCGCTGGAGGCCTTGAAAATAGTAGCGCGCGGCCTGGAAGGGCTCGCCGCGCTTTTCGATGCGGAGGCCCTCCCGGATATAGTCGTCGGGCGTGTATTCCGCGGCGTTCGCCGAAGCGGGCAAGAGCGCGGCGATCCAGATTAGATTTTTCCAAGCCATCTAGCGACCCTCCTTGGTCCCTAACTAGAACGTATAGCTCACGCCCAGGGTAACGTAGTAATTGTCGTAGGTTTGCTGAGTAGTATCCGTATCATTCACGCCGTTAAGCTGAATCGGCGCCTTATAATAGGTAGCCAAGAAATCAAGGCGCGCGGCCCAGTTGCGGGTAATGAAGAACTTCATCCCGAGCCCCAGTGGAAGGCGCTGTAGTTTTGCACCTGCACGATGGGCGCGCCGTTATAGCTCGTGTTGAGATCGATCTCCGTGGTGGCCGAACCAAGGCCGGCTTCAAAATGCCAATCGATATAGAGGATCTGATTGAACATATTGATCTTCCCGTAGAAGGGAAGCCACATTACGGAGCCCCCCATGTAGCGCGTGGTATCGCGCACGGTGGGAACCGCACGCTGAAGCGATTTGAGCTGAATCGCGGTATCGTTCTCCGTATTGTAGTTGTTGAAAAAAATCCCCTTCACGCCCCAATGCTCGTTGAAGTAGAACATGCCCTGCAGATTCCACTGGCGCTGGGTGCGGTAGGTTTCGCCGATTCCCACGCCGTAACCCGTGCCGATTTCCACGCGCCCCGATTTGGTATACTTGCGGTTTTGCACTACGTAGATTTTCTTCTCTGGATCCAGCCAGGAGAAATCGTACTCATCCCGCTCCCCTTGCACGGCGGGATCATCGGGTAAGGCGAATGCGGGCGTGGTGTACACCGTGACGCAGGCGAGCAGCGCGAAATAAAACCGAACCAACATATAGCGTTCCCCCATCCATGGTGGGCACACGGCCGTGTGCAAAATTTTCTAGTAACTATTCGATCTAAGAAAAGATTAGCACAATTTGTTTACCAAGTTCACAGTGCAAGGAGTACGGGCACGAAAAACAATGCTGCCCACCAAGCAAACCTTGCTCCAGGTAGAACGTGGGCGTACTCGCGTGCGTGTAGCCTCGCCTTACCTTTGCGATCTCTTGCTCGAGCGCGCGCGTGGCATGCCCGGGATCCTCGTTCACCGAATACGCCTCGCCCCGGAAAAGATCCACGAGCAAACCCTCCACTTTCGGTGAAGCTTCCCCGCGCTGCCGAGCGTAAGCGGCGATCGCCGCCATGTAGCTCGCTACCTGGAAGCGGTATCGCTCGCGGCTCTCGTCTAAGATCGAGCTTTTGTAATCGATCACCACCCAGGTGCCGTTGCTCCGGCGAACCACGCGATCGATCGCGCCCTGCAAGTAAACATCGCCGAGCTTCCACTGAAACGGGAGCTCGGCGAAGGCTTCCGTGTTTAGCGCCGAAGAGATCGCGGCCCACCGGGGAACCTAAAAATCTTTTGAGCAGCTCGAGATCGAGGCGGGCGAGCTCGGCAAAGGCTCGCAAGATGCGCGCTTTCCACATCGGCGCCTTGCGCTTCGTAGGCCTCTTTAAGCCAGAGGCCCGTGAGTTCCTCGTCGATCTCGGCGGTTTTCTGGCGCTCGAGCACGCGGTGGAGAGCGATGCCGCGCTCCTTGTTCTCGATCTGCAATGCCCGAAGGAGGCGCGCGGCTTGCTGGCGCTCTGGATCATCGAGGGGCGCGTGGGCCGCGCTTTTCCGGAAGCTCGCGCGGGGCTTGGGCCAAAGGGCCACCACGCGGTCGTCCCAGCCCTGCACAAACTTGCGCCGATGAAACTCGGGGCAAAACTGAAAAGCGGCGATCTCGGTGATCGAAGTTTCGAGGCGCCGAGGCGGAGTGGCGGGAAGCGGCGCCGATCCCACCACCAGAGGCTCAGGCTCGCCGCGCGCGCCTTCGAGGGAGGGCAAATCTTCCGCGCTTCGCAATTTTGCGAGCGCACCAAGCTCGGCTCCGCGCACGAGCCCAGCCCAGCTTTCGGCCTTGGATTTTTTCCCCTCGCGCGGAAGGATGAGCACGCTCTCCTCTTTGGCGCGCGTGAGGGCCACGTAGAGGAGGCGTTTGCTCTCGGCCCACTCGCGCTCCTGATTGCGCTCACCTAACTCCTGGTAGGCGCTTGGCGCCTCTTGATCCTCGAGCTTGAGCGCGATTCCTAAGCCTGGCAGAGCGCGCAGGGCCGCGCGATCGGGCAGCAAGCCCGAGGCGAGATCGGGGAGAATCGTAACGTCGAACTCGAGGCCCTTGGCGGCGTGCACGGTCATCACGCGCACAGCCCCGCCGCTACCGGGCTCGGGGAAGGTGCTGTCGTCGAGCCCGTCTTCCTCCCGCTCCCAGCCCGCCCAGCTCGACACTCGCTCCACCGCTTCGGCGCGCGTGATGCCTTCATTCTCCATGGCCGCGAGGGCATGCAGCAGTTTATTCACCTGCAGATGTTCCCGCCGATCGAGGGGATAATGCCGAAAGGCGTGGCCAAGCAACTCGGAGGCCGAGAAGAGGCGGCGTAACGACGGAAGGCAAAGAGCGCGGGCGCTTCTTCTTCGCGCACAAGATTCCAGAGCGCTTCCCGGCCCCCGCCTCGGCGGGTGATCTCTAAGATCTGCGAATCGGAAAGCCGCGCCCAGGAGACCGTAGCAGCGCGAGCACGGCCATATCGTTGCTCGCGCCAAATACCGCGCGGAGAAGAGCGATGGCATCGAGCACCACCTGCTGGCCGTAAAATCCTTTGCTCGAAGCCCACGCGAAAGGGAATCCCGGCTTCGGTGAGGGCGGCGAGGTAGGCATCGTTGCCCGAGAGTTTGCGAAAAAGCACCGCGATCGAGCCCGCGGCGCGGCCCCGGCTCATTTGCTCCCGCACGGCCTGCACCAAAATCGCGGCTTCCGCTTGGCGGCGGGCAGCTGCGCTCACCTTGGCCTCGGGATCGCCGTACTCGAGCAGCGTAAACACTCCGCCCGGGCCCGCTCGGCGCCCGATTCCGCCGCCACCGCCTCGAACTCGGGCGCCGCCACGCCGGTGCAGGAAACACGGACGAGTAACGGCGTTGGCGGCGTGCACGAGCTCATCGCGGCTGCGGTAATTGCGAAAGAGCGTAACGAGGTGCCCGTTTTTTTCGGCCTCGGGCCCGCAGGCCCTGGAACACGCTCACGTCGGCGGCGCGAAAGCGGTAGATGCTTGCTTGGCGTCTCCTACCACGAAGAGGTTCGTCAATCCCGGGCGCGCGATGCGCTCTACAATGTCCCGCTGCACGGAATTGGTATCCTGGAATTCGTCTACCAGAAGCAACTCAAAGCGCTCGCGGTAAAACGATTGCACGTGATCGCGGCTTAGCACCCGCAGCGCAAGGGCCTCGAGATCATTAAAATCGAGCAGCTCGAGGGCACGTTTCCGTTCATCGAAGACGCGAAAAAACACCTCCGCGGCGCTCAGTAAGGCCCCGAGCGTGGGGGCCTCTTCCGCCGGCGGAAACCGCCCGGCCAGGGCGCCGAGCTCGCCCGCGATCCATTGTTGATAGGCCAGAGAATCCTTGGCTAAGAGCAAGCGCCGCTCGAGCAGAGCGCGCAGCAAGGCTTCGATCTTGGCGCGGGGGAAAGCGGCGAAAAGTAGATCGAGGCTCGCGCGCGCCTCGGGAGGCGGCGCGAGAAAGAATTCATCGAAGGCATTTTCGCGCAGGGTTTCGGCCTGGCGCTCATCGAGCAGCTCGGCGAGCGGGCTGATCCCGGCTTCCACGGGAAAATCGCGGAGCACGCGCCGGCAGAACCCGTGGATCGTGCTCACCTGCTGCATTGCCTGCGCGGCCGCCCGCAGGCCGAGCGCGGGCTCGCCGAGCACCGAGGCGCTGAGGCGCAGGGAGAGCTCTTGCGCCGATTTGTCGGTAAAGGAGATGGCCGCGAATTTTTCCACCGCGCGGAACACTGGCTGGCCCGCGGCCACCTTCTCGAGCAGGAACTGCTGGATGCGCTCCACGATCACGGTAGTCTTCCCCGTGCCCGCCGAGGCCTCCACGAATACCATGCTGCCTCGCCGCGCGAGGGCATCGCGCTGCTCTTCGTTTGAATCGCTTGGCGCGTGCCGCCTCCTGGCCCCGCGCAGCCGGGGCCCGAGTGAGCGCGGAAAAAGCTTCGGCCGGAACTTTCCGCTCCCAGGCGCGGCGGGCGGAGCGCGGAGCTCGCGCACCCGGCAAGCAGGCCGCGCCTCGCAGCGGCCGCAAACGCCTTCGTCGAGGGGAGCTACGTCGAACACGCCTTCGCTTACGAGGCCCGCCACGCGCCCGGCCTCTTCCCTCACGCGTGCGCGCACTTGCTCAAAGTCTTCTTCACTCGAGAGCGCACCGGTGCGGGGTGAAAAGCGTAATAGTGCACTTCCCCGGGTGGGCTTTTGGGGCCGCGGTTGAATTCCTTTCTAACCAATCCCTGTTTACGCTCTCCGGTGCGTAGGCTCACGTAGAGCCCGCCGATCGCGCTCCATCCCGGGCGCTCGGCTTCAATCGCGTCCATGTAGAGCGGGAGCTGGAAGCGCGTGAGCGCCGTTTTGATCTCCCGGAGGTCGGCGTGGTGGCGCCCTTTTTATAGTCCACCACGAGAAAGCGGCGGTTGGCTTCGTCGAGGTCTACGCGGTCGGCGGTGCCCCGCCAAGGATACTTCCCCGCGATCAGGCCGCCGACCGGAAACTCGGTGAGCGGTTGGCCAAAATGCGGAAACTCGCGGTAGTTCTGCGCATCGCTCGCCACAAAATCGATCAGCATGCGGGCGAGGCGCTCCACCTGGCGTGCGAGCAGCGCATCCCCGCCCTTGTAGTACTCCACCTTTTGGGCGGCAACCGCGCGAGTAAGGCATTCGCGCAGCACTGTTTCTCGCTCGCCAGCGCCTTCGATCTCTTTGCCCCGTTTCTCGCCGTAGAAGAGCTCGAGGGTTTTGTGCACGATGCTCCCCTGCTCGAGGTGGCCGAGGTCGAGGCTCGCGGCCTGCATTTTGTCTTCGAGGCGGAGCACCTTGAGGGCAAAAGCGCGAAAGGGGCATTCTCGGTAGAGCTCAAGCAAACTCGCCGAAAAGTGCGCCAACGCCGGCGGGGGCGTGCGCACCTGATCGCTCGCGCGGAAGGGAGCCACGCCGCCCGCGGGGGCGAGCTCGGGCCACTCGCCAGCCTCGAGCGAGAGGGCTTGGCTTACCCAGGAGGGCCGCTGCTCTTTGCCGCTCGAATCGTGCTGGCTCCAAGAAAAAATCGTGAGGCCGCTCGCGCGGGCGAGGCGCTCGGTGTACGCGAGGAACTGCAGATCCTCTTGCGCCTGGGAGGCAAAACGCAGCTCGGCGAGCTTGCGGCGCGCGCTCTCTTCAAAAAAGAAATGAAATGATCGGCGCGGCTCCACGCCGCTAGCTAAGCCGAGCGCTACCGTGAGCGTAGCTTCCGTAGCCGGCGGGAGCCACTCCCCGTAGCGGTAGAGCAGCACGCGCGGAAAAAAACTCGGGCTCTCCCCGGCCGGCGCTCGCTCGAGCAGCGCTCGCCACTCGCGGAGGAACTCGGCGAGCGAAAGCTCACCTTTCACGGCCACGGCCAGGAGCTGCGCATTGCGCACAAGCGCCGCGAGCGCCGCGTGGGCCTCGCGTTCCATCTCGCTATCGGCCGCGCGGCGGGCGAGCTCGCCGATCCCCGAAAGCTCGGCCACCTTCCCTACCGCCTCGGCAAAAGCGGCGGCGGGCGCGCGCTCGGGCAGAAGCGCCGCGAGAGCTTCGAGCACGGCCGCAAAATCGGCGAGCTCGGGATTGCCCAGGGCCTCAGCTTTCTTCCGCCATTCGGCGAGGCCTTGGCGAATCCCGGCCGCGTGCGCGAGCGCCGGCACGCGAAAAAAGCGCTGGCTCGAAAACTGGAGAAGCTGCGCGAGCTCGAGCGCGTGGTGGAAGCAGAAATCATTTTCCTTGAGCTCGAAGGCGTGAAAAAAGAGCCGGGCCACGGGCTGGGAAAGCACGGCGCGATCGAGAAAGCGGCGAGGCAGGCCGAGCTCCTCGCGAAAGGCGGCCGCGGTGGGCTCCTCTTCTAGGTAGCCCGCGGGCGCCACGAAGCGCACGGCCCGAAAATCTCGCTCTAAGGCAAAGGCAGCAAAACCCGCGGCGCTCCTGGCTTCCTCGGCGGGCACGTGAGCAGCAAGTAGGCGGCGCGGAACGGGCTCGGCCGCTACGAGCGGGCCCCATTCCACGCGGCCCGCAAAGTTGGTCACGAGCCCGAGAGCGAGCGCGCCCGCCGATGTTTCGGGATCCTGGCCCTTCCGTGCCCGCTCGAGCTCGGCGGCCGAGGCGGCGAGCGGAATCGCCACCGAGCAGCGACGGGCGAGGCCCTGCACGAGATCGGCCTCGAGCAAGGAGAGATGATCAAACCCCAGAAGATAGAGATCCACTTCGCCAGCCACTTCCTGGTTGGCAAGGCGAAGAAGCGCGGGCCGGTCGAAATCCTGCCCCGAGTTGGTCGTCAAACAAGAGAAGGATCTTCCAGAGATCATCGTAAGCCTCGCGGGTTACGGCGTCGGCGCCCGCGCCGAGAAGCTCACGGGCGCGCATCACGGCCTCATGGCTCGAGAGCCCGGCGAGGCGCGCCTCTTCCACGCACTTAAGCAACGAAGAAAAAAATCGTTCCTCCGCCCAGAGGGGGCCGAGGTGCTGGAAAGAGCCATTGCCGCGAGCGCACTAAGAAGCGTGCGGAAAAACTCGCGCTTCCCGGCTTCGTTGAGCACGCGAAAACCCGCGCCCGCGCCCAGCGCGATCCCGCGCGCGCGCGCCTTTACCCACTCGTCCCAGGCTGAACGCGCGCGCCGAGGCTAAGCACCTCTCGCTCGAGTCGCGCGGCCTGGAGCCAAAACTTTCCGCCCTCCCCAATGCCCGGGCCAAGCAGAACGGTGCCCGTGGCATTCTCTCGCAAAACTCAAGCGCGCCCTCAAACGCGGCTTCCCACGCGGCGCCGGCCGAAAAGATGCGTAAACCGCTCATTTGAGCTCGAAACGGTGCCCCGCGGCTCAACCAGCACTTCGCCTTTCCCTTTTTCCACCACGCCGAGGGGAAAGGCCTTTTCGCCTCTTTTGCGGAGGAAGCGCACGAGATGCTCGGCGCGGCCCTTTGGCAAGCGATCACGAAGCCCACTCCCATATTGAAAGTGGAATACATTTCCTGGGCATGGAGCTGAGCGCGCTCCTGGAGCACGGAGAAGATTTCGGGAGCATCGGGCAAAGCCGTGATCCGGTAGCGAAACTTTGGGTTGATGCGCGGGATATTGTAAAAGCCCGAGCCGGTGATGTGGGCAAAACCGCGCACGCCGAGCTTTTTATCGGCTAGCAAGCAAGAGCATTCTTCACGTAGATCCGCGTGGGAGTGAGCGCGAGCTTGAGGAGATCGGTCTCTTCCGGGGCGAGCAGCTTGCGCACGAGCGAAAAGCCGTTTGAGTGCAAGCCGCTCGAGGCGAGGCCCACGAGCTCGTCGCCCGCTTTAAGTTTGCCCCCATCGAGAGATTCTTTCTTGGCCACTTCTCCCACCGAGAAGCCGGCGAGATCATATTCGCCTTCGTCGTACATGCCGGGCATTTCGGCGGTTTCTCCGCCCACGAGCGCCACGCCGGCTTGTTTGCAACCAGCCACGATCCCCTTCACGATGGCTTCGCTCGCCGCGAGATCGAGCTTGCCGCAGCCGATGTAATCGAGGAAAAACATGGGCCGCGCGCCCGTGCACACCACGTCGTTCACGCACATCGCCACCAAATCGATCCCGACCGTATCGTGGATGCCCAATTGATGCGCGATCTTGAGCTTCGTGCCCACGCCATCGGTGCCGGCGGCGAGGTAGCGATTTTTATCGATCTCGTAGAGCGAGGCGAAGCCTCCCACCCCACTCTTCACGCACTTATTGTAAGTGGAGCGCACCATTTTCTGGATCCGCTGCACGAAGAGATCGCCCTTGTCGCGGTCTACACCCGAATCTGCGTAAGTGATTGCCATCTAAGCCTCCTAATGACGAAAATGCCGGCGCCCGGTGAATGCCATCGCGATGCCGGCGCGATCCGCCGCCGCGATCACCTCCGCGTCGCGAATCGAGCCCCCCGGCTGCACAATGAAGCGAATGCCGAGCTCAGCCGCCGCCTCGATCCCATCGGCGAAGGGGAAAAAGGCATCCGAAATGAGCACCAGATCGTCGAGCCCGCCTTTTTCGCGCGCGCGGGGCCCGGCGAGGCTTCGCAAGGAATCGATGCGGTTGGGCTGGCCCATGCCCGCACCCACGAGCTGGAGCTCGCCACCCGCGTGCCTCTTCACGAGCGCGATCGCGTTCGAGCGCAGGTGCTTGGCCGCCATCACGCCAAACTGGGCGAGCGCCCGCATGGAGGGCGGAAACGCTACCTTGGTAACGGAGCGGAATTCGGCGTCGAGGCCCTCGTCTTCATCCTGCACGAGCACGCCGCCCAGCACTGACCGCAAGGTTCGCTCCCCAATCTCGGGGGCGCGCGGCGGGCAAAGCAGCACACGAATATTTTTCTTCTTCGCGAAAAGCGCTTGCGCATCGGGCTCCACCGCGGGCGCCACCACTACTTCCACGAACTTTTCCCCGAGCCATTCGGCGCACTCGCGCGTAACGGGAGAAGAAAAGCAGAGAATTCCGCCAAAAGCGGAAACCGGATCCCCGCCCAGGCGAGTTCCAGGGCTTCGAGCGCGCTGTTGGCCACGGCGAGGCCGCAAGGATTGAGATGCTTGATGATCGCCACGGTGGGGAGCTTGCCGCCCGCGGCCGCAAAAGCATCGCTCATCGAGCGGAAGGGCGGCGTCGGCATCGAGAATATTATTGTAGGAGAGCGCCTTCCCTTGCAGAACTTCGGCAGTGGCGATCGAAGGGCCGGCAAAATGCGGATCGCGGTAGAACGTAGCGCCCTGATGGGGATTCTCCCGTAGCGCAGCTTCTTGCCTGGTCTAGGGCGAGCGAGTGGTTCTCTTCTCCTAGGTAACGAAGCGCGAGCTCCGCCGCGATCGCGCCATCATAGGTAGACAAAAGCTGAAACGCGGCCACCGCCATCTTCTTTCGCGTGGCGAGCGAGAGGCCGCCGCCCTGCTGCTCGATCTCCTCCATCAGGCTCACGTACTGGGCCGGGTGCGTGGCCACCGCCACGTGCGCGTGGTTCTTGGCCGCGGCGCGAATCATCGTGGGGCCGCCCACGTCGATCTCTTCCACGAGCTCGGGATCGCTGGCTCCGCGCGCCCGCGCCTCCCGCGAAGGGATAGAGGTTACAAACCACGAGGTCGATCGGCTCAACCCCCATCTTCTTGGCCGTGGCCTCGTCTTCCGCGTGCCCGCGCCGGTAGAGAAGCGCGCTCGCGAAGGGAAAGGAGATGGTCTTCATGCGCCCGCCGAAGGCTTCCGGATTGCCGGTGATCTTTTCCATCGGGGTTACGGCGATGCCCGCGGCCGTGAGCTGCTTCATCGTGCCGCCGGTGCCGAGGATCTCCACGCCTCGCGAGGCGAGGAAGCGCGCGAACCCCACGGCGCCTTCTTTATCCGAAACGCTGAACAGGGCCCGGCGGATCTTTACGATGCCCATTATTTCTCCCTCAGGTAGGCCACGCAGTTACGGAAAAACTTCATGCCGATGCCCTCGGCCGAGCGGTTTTCGAGGCGCGTGCTGCGCGGGTGCTGAAGCTGCGAAACGGCGGCTTCCGGATGCGGCATGAGGCCGAACACGAGGCCGGTGGGATCACACACGCCCGCGATGCGCCCGTGGGAGCCGTTTACGTCTTCGCTGTAGCGAAGCGCGATCTGGCCCGCTAACCCAAGGCCACGGTGGATGCTCTCCTCCTCGCCGCGCGCGAATACCACGCGCCCCTCGCCGTGGCGGATCGGCAGCAGAAACGGACCATCCGAAGCTAGGTTGCGCGTCCAGATGCACACGGAGGCTTTTTCGGCCTCGAGCTCTACCCAGCGATCGATGAAATGGCCCTGGGCATTGCGCGCGAGCGCCATCGTGCGCACGCCGAAAGGCTCGGGCAATAAACCAAGCTTAGTTAATGCCTGAAAGCCATTGCAGATCCCGATCACGGCTTTTTGGCGGCGAGAAAGGCGCGCAGCTCATCGCCTAACTGGAGCGATAGCTTCAGCGCGAGCACCTGGCCGCTGCCTAGATCGTCGCCAAAGGAGAAGCCGCCCGGAAAGGCGGCCGCTTCAAACTGAGCCAAGCGCGCGGGGCTAGCGAGCAAATCGTTGATGTGCACGATCTCGGGGGCGGCGCCCGCGAGCGTGAAGGCGCGCGCGGTTTCCCGCTCGCAGTGATTCCGTCGCCGGTGAGCACGAGTACTTTCGGCTGCTTCATCTATCGGCCCTCCCCGCGCCAGGCGCGTTTTGCTTCGCGAACGGGCACATCGAGCACCACGAGCCCGTGGCGCGAGATGCGCAGGATCTCGGGCCGCACGCTGCCGAGGCGCAGGCAATGCTGGCCGGCGAATATTTTTCGGAAATCTTCCTCCCGCTCGGGCGGCACCGAAACCACGAAGCGCCCCGGCGTTTCGTTGAAGAAAAACTCGGTGAGGTTGCCGCCGAATTCCTGGAGCGATTCCTCAAACTTTTCTACGTCCACCTCGGCCCCCAGCATGCCGCCGATGGCGCTTTCGGCAAGGGCCACGAGCATGCCGCCCTCGCTGCAGTCGTGGCAGGAGCGCAAGAGGCCCATTTGGATCGCCCGGTGCACGGTGCGATAGAGACGGATATTTTCCGGGCCTGTTCCACGGCCGCGGGGCGATCCGACACGGAGTCAGGCAGCTGGAAGGCGTCGGCAAGTTCGCTGCCGCCCAAGCCCCGCTCCGAGCGCCCCAGCAAGTAAATGCTGTCGCCCTCTTTCTGGAAATCGCTGGTCACGGTTTTTTCCACGTCGGGCACTTTGCCCATCGCGGTTACGAGCACCGTGGGCGGCACCGAGATCTTCACTTCTTTGCCCAGGCGCCCGCGGCCGATGAAATCGTTCTTCATACTATCTTGCCGCTCACGAAGGGAGTGCCGTAGATTTTAGCGAGATCATAGAGGCCGCGGTTGGCCCGCACGAGCTGAGCGAGCTTATGGCCAGCGTCGGGGTTGCGGTCGCCGGGAAGAGGATCAGGCCAGCAGAAATTATCGATCACGGCCATTTGGTCGGGATCGGCGCCCACGGCTACGGCGTTGCGCACAGCTTCGTCGAGGCCGTGCTGCGCGCTCAGGTAGGCATCGAAGCGGGAGAGCTTCGGCTGCAAGCCGCAGGAGACGGAACCCCCGCCTTCTCACTGCCGCCGTGGGGAGCCAGCCAGATTACGGCGGCGTCGCCCGGGCCCTTGGCTTCCACGCCCACGAAGGGCTGATCAGGTGGCGGCCTGCACTTCGTGATCGTAGCGGCGCACCCAGTCTTCTTTGGAGCGGATATTCCAGCGGGCCGAGCAAAGTATAGAGCGCTTCTTCCGCGTGGGCGCGCGAGCGAAACGCGGCATCGTTCACCTTCGAGAGTTCCGGGCGGCGCGACCAATACGTTTCTTCCTTGGGGCCCTCCCACTTGGCTTTGAGCACCATGGGGGGCAGGCCGTCGTGCAAGAAATCGAGATGAAGCAGCGCCACGGTACGGCCCTGGTAATCCACGCGGAAAAAGCCGCTCGCGTCGAACTCTCCGAGCACGGAAGCTTCCACGCCCCGGCGCCCGCAAGGGCGAGGAACTCGCTGAGGTGCTCGGGCGCTACGGAGAAGGTCATGCGCTCCTGGCTTTCGCCTCACCACGAGCTCATAGGGCTGGAGGCCGGGATACTTCACGGGCACATGGGTAACGTCTAGGCGCGCGCCGTTCGTGCCGGTGGCCATCTCGCCCACGCTCGAGGAGAGGCCGCCCGCGCCGTTGTCGGTTACGGAGGAAAAGAGGCCGCGATCGCGCGCTTCGAGCAAAAAATCCGCCAGGCGCTTTTGCGTGATGGGATCGCCAATCTGCACAGCGGTGGCGGGTGCGCTCGAAGTGAGCTCCATCGACGAAAAAGTGGCCCCGTGGATTCCGTCTTTGCCGATCCGGCCGCCGGCCATTACGATCGCATGGCCGGGCTTCTGCCCCTTGCTGGCTCCGGCACGGCCATCGGCGAGCTCGGCCGGCATCGCGCGATCGTGCCGCAAAACACGAGGGGCTTTCCGGAGAAATCGCGGTGGAACGCGAAGGCGCCATTCACCGTGGGAATGCCACTCTTATTGCCGCCATCTTCCACGCCCGCGTGCACGCCCTCAAAAATGCGGCGCGGGTGCTTGAGGCTCTCGGGCAACTCTCGCTCTTCTCCCGGCCCCGGCCAATCGGGCGGGCCAAAGCAAAACACATCGGTATTGGCGATGGGCCGCGCGCCGAGGCCGCAACCGAGGATATCGCGGTTTACGCCCACGATGCCGTGAGCGAGCCCCCGTAAGGATCGAGTGCCGAGGGGCTATTGTGGGTTTCTACCTTGATGCAAAGATCCACGTTCGGATCAAAGCGCACTACCCCAGCGTTATCGGTGAACACGGAAATGAGCCAGGGGAGCTTACGCTCTTCCGGATCTCTTCGGTGCTCTTGCGGATATAGCTCTTGAATACGGAGCGCACGGTGAAGGCGCCGAGCGCTGGGTAGCCATCCACTTTCTCCGCCTCGGTATAATCGATCTCGGCACCAAAGATCTTGTGCTTGCAGTGCTCGCTCCAAGTTTGCGCGAGGATTTCGATCTCCACGTCGGTGGGTTGATCGCCGAGGCCCGCCTGGGCGCGGCTCGCGCGAACATCGGCGCGGGCAAAGTAGGCCTTGATCGTTTGCAGCTCCTGCAGGGTGAGCGCCCAGCATCGCTCGCGGCTCATGCGCTCGAGGGTGCGGTCGTCAACATCGAGCGAAACGGTTTCCACTCTCGGCTCGCCCCGGAGAAGCACTTCGGGCACCGACTGATCGGCGAAACGCTCAGCCGAGTGATACTCCGCCCAGGACAAAACCTCGATCTCTTGGATCAAGGGATTGCCGATGATCTCCTCGGCGAGCTTCTCGATCGCGCCCTTGGATAATTCGCCATAGAAGTAAATGGCCTGCCCGGTAAAAATACTTACGCCATTCTCGCGGCGCCAAGCGCTCAACAGATGCACGGCTTCGGTGGCGGTGCGGCCCACATTGTCGGTTACGCCAGGGCGAAACCGACCTGCACCACGAAAGAGGGAAGCTGGGAGCCTGCGCTCGGGCTAGGGCGAAACTCGCTCTTGTGGGCGAGGCCGAAACTCCTGCAGCACGGGATCGCAGAACACGCCGCTCCCCCCAGCGGCGAGCTTCTTCTTCACCAATTTCGGCGCCGCTGGCCGCTTTA